>WAAE01011230.1:38830-82894 GCA_013400495.1 Nicator chloris | reverse complement strand
TATTATATTATATTAATTATATTTGTTATATTTGTTATATTTGTTATATTTGTTATATTTGTTATATTTGTTATATTTGTTATAGTATAGTATGTTATATTTATTATAGTATAGTATATTATAGTATTATTATATCAGAAGAAGAGTATTATTAAATATATATTATCTCAACATGTTATATATATATAAACTGTAACCACGTAATTGTGTTTAAATTGTTTCTTTATTTTTAATATTTTTCTACTTTTAATAACTATATTTTCAATATTATTTTAACTTGTATTTTCATAATATTATTATCCTCTTCAATTTTGAGGAATAGCTTAATTTTTAAGTGGTCTGTGCTCACTGTAAGCTTCTATGTTCAGGTCATATAGCATTAATATTTCTTTCCATAAAATTCTATAATTTTAGGAAGGAACTTTTCTTTTGTGACATAATGTTACCTTTACTGAATAGATGTGTTGCCCTACGTGGGCTGGCATAGTCTGGTTGTGTGCCATGTGGAAGTTTCCTGAACTTGCATATAAGAAAAATACACTCTACACAGCTCTAGCTTTTTCAGATTTTTTTACATTTGCTACAAATTATTTCAGTATTACGGAAGAATGTACACACACCTTTCTATTCTTTCACACTTACTCAGACAAAGAAAGATTCAATGGAAGACAAAATAAATCTGAAAAGGTTAATTTAAAAATCAAGAGGATTGAGGTATGTCTGTTTTCTTTTACATTCTTTAAGTAACTTTTAAAAAGTCAGAAAGTATTTTAAAAATTTTGATAAATGGTCTTACTACCTCTGGAGAAATGAAAGCAATTATGCACAGAGTTCTTAATACCAATTTTTTTCTCTCTGTTATTTTCTTTCTAAGTTTTGGTGCAGAACTTTATGAATAAATTCAGTAACATCACAAATTTTCACTTCTGAAAAAGAAAACCCATGCCTCATCCTTAATACAATATTTAAAATCTGCTGGATTCTGTCCCCCTTTCCTAAAGGTATTCAGAAATACATGACCAGCTATTAACAAGAATTGAAAATCCTCTGGCTCATCTTTGGTGAGCCCAAAGGTCAGTGATCACCTTAAAAGGAAAATCCTAAAAGCTGAAGATTTCACTAGAAATAAACATCAAAGCTTTTGCCTAAATAATGGCCTTGGGTCTATTGAGGAGAGGAAATAGTGGCTTTGTCCTTCCTCTCTGAGGTCAATCCCAGTCATGGCAGGATTCATATTTTCTTCCCATTTCCAGTACTCTGGACCACTCTGCCTGGATTTCATCCAGTGTCCTTTCAAGCCTGACCAGTATAAGGTGAACATCAATGCAAATAAATTCAAGGGCAAAAGCATGGGGCAGTGACATGTCCGCAAAACAAAAAATAAGACTCTACAACAGCTGTGTGGTATCAGTTTTGCTCGATGCTGCAAAGACCTGGGGCATTACGCAAGCTGACAAGAAAAGATTTGATGCATTTGATAGCAGGTGTTTAGGAGGGATCAGTAATGTCAAGTGGCATCACTATGTCAGGAACATCGAGTTTCAGGACAGAACAAGAAAGGAGAAGATTGTGGACTTCCTAACAAGGCAGTGACTTCCATGGTCCCACCACTCCATGAGCATGCAGTGAGGCTGGAGGTTAGGGGAAGGTCTTGTGAGCTGGGTTTGCTCCTCCTGGCTTCCCAGCCCAACCTGAGCCTCATCAAAGGCTGGGGAAGACAGTAGAAACCTCTCGTAGATTTTGATTTAATTTGTCTGCTGAGGATGAAAAAGCCTTGGGCAAGGACTGTTCTTCTGCTTCTCCAGGGTGTAGGACGTGGTCAGTACTCACTGACCCAGTGGGAGAGGTGAGGAGGGAAAGAGGTGAATGGGAAAAGGAAAAGAAAAGATATCTTTTTGCAGGACTGCTCTTCAGCAGGAATATTCACATGAATCAAGGATTTCCAAACCAGGTGTCTAGGGTTTTGCAATGAAAACTTAGACCACGCAGACAAAATGGGCTTCAACAGACTCTGCAGAGCCAAAATCTACAGCAGTAGGCTCAGTCGACTCCAATGAACTCCCACAGATGTGAGAGCATAAAAGTCCCCTGCTCTTCACATTTTCTCTCAGAAACAGCCTTTCTGCATGAGGCTGAAGAGCACCTCTCAGTAAAACACAGCCCAAATAATATAACTCACACCAGATGGGAGCAAAAAATATTAAAGCCAGTCCATATGGGTAGAGTGGACCTGTTTGAAGCAAGTGCAGCCAAATGGATTATGATGTAGTAATGTGTGAAAGAGGTTGCAGTATTGTATGGACTATCTGTAAGTGGAATTTTTCATGATTGAATCAAGAAAAGGAAATGTACTCTATCCAAATGTTAATGAGAACCATACTTCAAAAACATCCATGTTGAGTTCTTGTATCAAATAATGTAAAAAATAACTCACTGCCCAAACTAGGATCTTACCTTTTTGTTATTTATTTTTAAAACTCTTACTGAGGTTTTAAATGTTCTCTTTAAATCTGCAGCTGGTGAAGTTTATTCTTCTTCTTCTTTCTTTTTTTTTTTTTTAATTTACAATGTCTTTAGGCTTCAGAAAATGTAGGAAGTAACTAAAATGGGCAATTAAGGTAACAAAATCAAATCCCTATTAGAGGCATATATCTCTGGTTTTGAGCTAGAATGTTTTGGTTTATTTTTCCATGAACAGTTTAGGATAGCCTTCCAAAAAGAGACACAACTAAAATATAATACTTTTAGTGGTAAAAATATTATTTCTCTGCAATATTCTTAGCTGTGTTTTAAAAGCCAGCACAGGAACACTAATCAATGATTCCACAAACAGAACCTATTACAAAATTAATTTTAAACCAACAATACTTACCCCAAGCTATTTTCAGTTGAATGCTTGGCTCTAGGGTTGACTAAAAGAAAGTGAAAATATTTATTCAGGCAGCTAACTGGCCTATCAAACACCCAGCATTTGGGAGATCTCATGACAGAGCAAACACTCACACGAGTGCGAGGACAGCACCACATTTCAGCAGCACCACGGCGTGCCAGGGCTCTGCAGAATGAGACCTGGGTAACACCAGTGACATTTAGCAAATTACTGCAGAAAACTGATAAGGCCATGATCCTTTTTTATGCCAAAGATCATGCATAATGCCTGCTGTGCCTCAGCACCTTTTCATAAATATAGAATGAAAGCTTGTGGCAATATGCTGACAGATGCCACAGAGCAAGCAGAGATTCCCCCTTGCCCCAGGCCTGGGAGCTGTACCTGGAAGCCTTGTGGTGTAACACTGTGGCTGATCCTAAGCTCAGGAGGCCACGTAGCAATTGTGCAGGACAGAAAGTTGGATGAAGTGCTGAGTTTTGAAGGATGAGATTAACTCTTACTGTATTACATGGCCAAAACACGACACGGCCTTGTTTAGGCAGTGTGTGGTCTCGTGCTGCCTGTGACTCTGTGTGTGTGTGTGTGTGCAAATATACATATAGAGAGAAGGCTGAAGAGAGAGTGTGCTAAAAAGCTGGTTTAGAGAAATTTATAGAGCAAACTTTGGCATCAGGAGATGATAATTACTATTAAAATATCTTCCATGTGTGTCAAATCAGGGGCTACATCTGAAACAAAAGGAATTGAGAGAAGCCTCTTTCTTACACTAAGATTGGATCCTGACCTAGGTCATTTAGGGCCTTTCCCACCAAAAGGCCCTGGAGATAGGACTCCAGCCAATGGCAGCTAGATAATGGCATGTGATTAATGCAGGGATGGACAAGAGCACGTGGATAATCTTCCAGAGAAAGCACATGGATCCCCTGCTGAAAGATGGGATGGGAAGGCTACCACCTTCCTGTTGCATGTCAGCCCCAGAGGATTTGAGGGTTCCAAGATCTGACAGATAATCATCTGAAGGACTCTCAGACTCACAGAGGTGTTTCAGTGAGCCCATGCTCTGGTCACACCACGTCTGACCCTTTGGCTAAGTGTGTGTGATAGGGGTGGCCTGCAAGGTTCACCACCAGAGGCCCATTTTCCAGGGGAGCACCCTATAAACTCCAGGATTATCAGTGGGAAAAGCACACACATGGGTGCATCAAGGTCAAGTACACTTTTCCTTATCTATTCAATAGTGATGGCAGCTGTCTAATATTTAACCTGAATGACCTGAAAAAAAGTTCATATTATGGCTAGTAGAGGATTTCCTAAACACCTTTTTCTTCAGAAAAATTATCTGGATCTTCTTCTCCCTTTTAGCTAGGATAAAGCCTTCTCTCTCAACTCTAGGAGCAAAAAGGCCAAATGATCTTGCTAGTACACTCAGGGGTGAAGTATACCAATATAAAAATTAGTGGTAACTGCAGCTTTGCAATTTTAGTATGTTGTTCATGTCATTTACTGTTATCCCATTTGAAAATTATAAGTGCAGTGCTGTGCAATTGTTTCATGCCATAGCTTCTGTTTTTCCTGACCACTCTTCTCTTCCAGTCATTGAAGGGCAGGGGCAAGTGTACCTCTGGGATTAAGAAAACAACCCTGACTGTGCTTCTGCACAGAATGACAGCAGCCCTTTCTGGGAAGTGATTGCACAGCATTTCTTACAGAAGAGGCAACACACCACTCTGTCTGGGTTTTTGTGGTATTCCAGATCATAGGATAGAGGTAGCATGGCAGACTAAGTGCAGTGTTAAGTGCTAGAGTTTCAAATTAAGGTGCAATCGTCTAGGTAAGAAAGTCTGAGCATCTTGGCCACAGCCAGCTGTTTCCCAAGCTATACCCCTTGATTGGGAACAGCTCTCCACAAACTCTATTTCTGCTGGGGCAGAGAGTTAAGATCAAATCAATGAATGGCCTCCCTCACAGTGAAAGATTTTTGTGGCAAAATATTTTGCTGAGGCAAAAAAGCTGTTTAGAAAGAAGAGTGTGTGTCTCCTCCGTGTCTCTGTGTTCTCATGAACTTGGCAGAAGGAAGGAAAAGACTAGACTTAGATTATGACTTATATTTATATAGCTTATAACTGTTATAACTAGTAACTTTTCTTTTGTTAGAATAATACTGTTCTGTCAAAATAAAAATTCTTCTGACAAATTTAACTTAAGAAGATTATAGAAACTTTTTAAACTGATTTTTTTATCTGTTAGAGAAAGAGGAAATAAAAACAATTTGGCAGAAATATTTCAGCTATACTTAAATGTGGTTGGCTCAGGTGATGGGCAACAGGGGTGAGGATTCTTTTCCAAAGCTGGAATTTCTAAACACATTCTTTTAATTCTGATTGAGAACGGAAACAGAATTTGAAATGGCAGAATTTTCCACAGGATAGAAACTCCAGTTTTGACTTAGCACTAAGACAGAAATTAAGATGAAAAGTTACAGCAAAACAGAATTTAAACACTCAAAGAATAAATCCAGGCACTTCAGACCTCAAGTAATTTTTAGGTGCAAGGGGAAGCCTTAGAGGTGTTCCGGTCTCTTTCAAGGGCACATGTCCAAGAAGATGCCATTTTCTCTCTTGTACTGACTATCCCTGCTGCTGGCTCAGAGGGACCAAGGTGACTCTTTGCTACTGCATCATTTTCAGAGAGCACTTGTAAACATAAATTCCATGGAGCTTATGGAAAATTATCAGTCCTCATGCACACAATGTGCTCAGGTAAAGAAGGAGCTGACATGTTGTGGCTGATTTCCGTGGGGAATTAACAGATCTCAGTGTATGAGTTGTCCAAACAATACCTGGTTCACCATCAAAGGTAGGTGAGGAGGGCACAGGAAGGGCAAGGCTGGCAACATTAGATACCAGAGTAACTTATAAAGGTCTCAAAGGGGGAGTATCCTTTGTTCCAAAAAAAACCTGCCTGATCATGACAGCTCCTACGAATACCGTAGGTGGAGGTTCCTGCCTCCCCTGCATCAACACAAGTTTTATTCTAGATGATCAGCAGAAAAAAACCCTCGGTTATTCCTTCACGCTGTGGGTTGTGTTGGCAGCCCAGTGGTGGTGTGGCAGTGGTCACTTTACTGATTGCCCCAACACACCACTGCTTGCTGGCAAAGCAAGCCATGTGGGTGAACATTCTCCACAACCAACTTCACAGGCTCACAGAATGGTTTTTGTTGGAAGGGACCTCAAAGACCATCTAGTTCTGTGTCCCCCACCATACCTGGTATCAGATCAGTTTGTTCAAAGCCCTGTCCAACCTGCCTTTGAACACTTCCAGGGAGGACGTTGCAGCAAAATGCTGCTGCTTCTTTTGTCCTGGCCATCAGAGACTGTTCCACAGGAGCTTGGGGTTTGGGTTTACAATTCATCTTCCACATACTGGTGCTTGGTATATGGTGAGAAAAGCAACCTTGCTCTTTATCTTCTGGCTTCCCTAGTCACATTGAGATTTTTGCTGCTTAGAAGTTAATCACTCTAGTTTATGTTAAAAAAACCATGTATTTTTCAAGTTTGAAAGCTTTTCAGTTCTCTTTAGGACATTCACCATAGGAGCAGATGTGCTGTCTACCTCCAAACCAACAACAGTTTGGGAGCCTTCTTGCATATATTTTGGACTTTTTCACACTGAAAAGTCTACTTCTCTTTCCATGAGATGTTTTTATTACAGACCTGATCCTCTTCACCTTCAAAGAAAAACTCAAGAGAAAGAAGTAATTCCAAATGAGTCTATACAAAAAGAGCCATGTTATTTTTCTGGCATAAGGTTTTTCGTGTTGATTTTCACTGAAATACTGTGCATAGTTTTCAGTTTGTTGTAATTGATGGCACTGTGATGAGATACTCTGTTTAGAGCACGAATAACTTGCATGGCACATAGTTTTGTTCCTAAAACATGCACTTCTATAAAAAAAAAGCCTTTCAGGGTCAAAACTTCAATGCTCCTAAACTACTTAGGAGCTTAGCTGATCCCATTGCTCCCTCTGAAAGCTCAAAAAGCAATATTGATTATACATATATTCCATAAACAAGTGGAACCCATCATTTGTTGGGTCTTTATTGTCTTTCAAACACAGAGAGAACCCAAAACCCGTGTTCATATCTACATTGCAACAACACAAGGTGTACCTAAGTCTGTGCCCTGGTGAGAGATGGGACTGTGAGCCTGGAGGAACACCAGGTTCAAAATAAAGGTTGCCTGTCCTGAGGATTCACCGTCTCAATAGTTCAGCAGTTGTAAAGGAGCTGGGGGTGTTGTTTTTAGTGAAATCCAAGGTGACAGCATCCTTGGAACGCGGCTCTTGTTTGTACAATGGAGCTTTTACACCAACATTTGCACGGCTCAGCTTCTCCTCTTAAGCTTTTAAGACCTTGACCTGCTTTGCAGCGATTTAGAGGCCATCGGTGATTTTACTCCCCAAGCATCTCCTGCCTCGTGAAGCAAATCCCGCAGGGAGCGAGCAAGTGCCTGTCTGGGTAAGGAGCACAGGCAGGGGGGAGAGGGTTTTATCACATGAATGTTGGGCTGGGCACATCACAAGTGCTAGGAATTATGCAGGCAGCCAGAGGAGTGCCATGAGTCCCGTGCCGCCCTGTCACACCCTCTGCTTATGCCCCTTCCCTTGCAGAAAGGGCTATTTTAAGAGAGCTGAAAAATATTTAATTAGGACTATTTTTTACAATCCTGTTTATAAAGCAAGGGGCCTTAATTGCTTTGGTCTTTCACGTGCCTTCATTCTGATCAAAAATAGCCTACTCTGTTCATAAGAACATTACAACTGTAAATTCTGATAACTTGAGAACCAGGAATGAGCATCGATATCTAAAAATGTCCCTTTTTGACAGCAGTGAGAGACAGGGGCTAAATCTGGATATGAAGCTATGGCATTTTTTACTATAAACAAATGCTGTCAATGACTGAGTACTTTGATCTGCTAGACCACGAGCCAGAGTAGATTTGTGGGGAAATATTCCAGTGACAAAGCACTTGCAAGAGGGGAAGGGACAGGGCTCAGCTGGAAGCCTGTATGTTGCCAGATCAAGAAATTAGAGGGTGGATTGCAGATGAAGCTAGGAAAGAATGTGTTCTGAAGACATTTATCATAGCCTACCTAGGACCTGAGCTTTTTTTATATTTATTCACTCCCTCAAGAATAGATTTATTTATTTATTTGTACACATACACATATATACACATAAATTTACATGAAAACACACGTGATGCCCTCCTGCCTGTATTGCCATGAAAAAAATTTTTGAAAAATTTTAAAATAAATACATGATATTAATATCGTATATATAAATAAATATATATATGATTGGGTTTTTATCTACTAGATCTGGGAGGGAAACCATACCCACTAAGGCTTACACCAGTGGCACAATGGCACCCTCTGTTGCCCTGCATGATTCCTTTGATAGCTGCTCTCACGTGGATACATTAACCCCTGAAAACATCTGTGCACCACCTTCTCCAAATCTGACTCCTTACTGCCCAACTTCCTTGTTTGTTTGGAGTTATCCTCTGTTATTTCCCTTCTTAATAAAATCCAGGTTGTTCCTCGAGCCTGTACTGGAGGAGATGGCAAACTGTGAGATTAATGAGCAGGAGAAGCGGTGAGAGCCTGTATTGCCACACTCACTTTGAGAATAGCAGCCTTCTGTCCCCGTTTTGTCCCCCCTAACACAGCTAATGACAGCTTCCTGCAGCAGTGGCATGAAACACTGAGCTCAGTCCTGCAGAATAGTGATCATTTCTGGGAGATGCTGTGTGAGACGGCGCCCGGCGCTTCCTGGAAAGTGATTAGTCCTAATGAGATCGGGTTGTCCAACTCTCATGCCTCTAATTAAATCACAGCTTCTCCTTTTCTTTTTTTTTTCAGTTACACAAAAGCTTGATTCATGAATTAAAACACATAGTGAATCTGATTGTAACTCTGATCCTCTGTGTGTTCATAATTAAACAACTATTTCCTTTTATGAATTGAAACAAAATTCCTTCTGGGGCATGGTAAGTTTTCACTCCTAATCATATTCTCTTACATCCATGTGACTACACTTTAATTGCTCATTAATGGGATGACACACAACCACCTTGTTCTTGCTGGACTTTCCTAGTTATTACATTTTTGAACTGTAAGGACATCAAACTCTTTTCATATGCTCATTTTTTCTGTCCTTTAGCTTCCCACACTCTGCCATGTTACTAAGAGTAATAAAATTATCCTGCTCTAACATTATAATTAATGTCTGATTTTACTGTGTTAGCATAAGAAAAATTAGATATGTGCTTTCCATTATTTCTGATATGACTGCCTACTTTCCCCAGTGAAGTCTGAAAAAAATTATCAAATGCTTTACTTACAACTGATCACTTAGGAATGACCAGTCAGCAGTCATCAAATGTCAACATCAGCAGATTTTCATTAAAAAAACCCATATTTTCTTTGATAGGTGTTTTCTAGATAAAATCTTTTACCCCAAAGTCTTCAAATCTTAATATAAAAGGGGAGGGGAAGGGAAATTCAGAGAGAAAGCAAAAATGTGACATAAAAGTCGGTTTGGATTTTGCATGTACATAGTAATATTTCAGAGTCTATGCCATATTCACTTGCTTTGACACAAAGAAGATGTTATCAAGAAGTCAAACTGAGTTTTATCCCAGGCCACATAAGAACAAGCATGTTTGACAGTTGTGGGAAAGAAGGAGGCTCAAGATGGATCTATTGTTCACGCAGAAAGATCTCATTTCAAAAGTTAAATTACTCGTAATGATTGCATGTTAATTTGTTATTTGAATCCCCTGCAGTCCCACTTTCCCCAGACAGAGCTGGATGATGGGAGATGGTAAGGATGTTACTTAAGCTTTTTGGCTTAGAGTAGATCTCTGCTGAAACAAGTTCTGATTGCTGCTGAACTAGATATGCATTTTATTTTCTTTTAAAATTAAACCTGCAGGTTTCAGAATTCAAAAAAACCATTTCTTTTCTGATTTTTACTTTGATTTTGTTAAAAAAACACCCAACAACACAATGCTGGAATGCCAAAGAAAAGTTTCTCTGAAACAAAACCAAGACCAAAATAGCAGTATTTTAAAAACAGCACATTTCAACAGGACGGAAATTCTTTCCCCTTTTTATTTTCTTAAACTAAAGTGCTGACAAAATCAATACATTTTCTGAAGTGTTTCATTTTGACCAAACTTGCTTGTACTGGTAGAATAATGGATCCACTAAACTGATTATGAGTGGTTGAGGCTGCATGTTTTTCTTTTTTGGGTAAAGGCCCCTACAAGTCTACTGAGACTGACTTAGTCTTTCCTGAATAGAGAAATTATTCTAAGACAAAAACTCCAAAGCAAACAACACCCAGAACAGTTGTGACTCTCATCCAGAAAGGTGAGAGGTCTCTGGTAAAAATACAATACAGAGCCAGACGTTAATGGGTACAGCCTACTTTAGGCAGTGTGTTTGGAATTCCAAAGTACCACATAAATGGATAGAGATGGAGGGAAAGGTGGATCATCTGGAGACAAAGATGCATATGAAGGAAAAGATTTCTGACTGGGACCTGACTGGAAGCTGGTGAAAGAACGGCAAGAAGGAAACTCCTGTTTGTGTCACTTCAGTGCTTAGTAAAGTTATGGAGATTATTCTGGGAGGTACTGAAAAATACCTGAAGCACAACGCAGTCATCAGTCATAGCCAGCACAGCTTCATGAGAGAGAAGTCCTGCTTGTCAAACCTGAGTGTCTTTTATGACAAGATAACACACCTGGTTAAACAAGGGAAGCCAGTCAATGTAAAATATTAGATTTCAGGAAAGCTTTTAATACTGTCTCTCATTGTGTCCTTCTGGAGAAAATGTCCATGCCACAGATAGATAAACTCACCATTTTCCTGGCCAATCACCAACCAGGGAAAGGTCCGGATTCTGCACCTGGGATGGGGCAGCCCTGGATGTACAGACAGACTGGGGAATGAGGGGCTGGAGAGCAGAGCCATGCAAAGGGACCTGGGAGTCCTGGCCAGTGGAAAGTTGAACACGAGCCAGCAGTGCCCTGGCAGCCAGGAGGGACATCCCTGTCCTGGGGACATCAGGCACAGCATCACCAGCCGGGCAAGGGAGGGGATTGTCCCCTCTGCTCTGGGCTGGGGCAGCCTCACCTCGAGTGCTGGGGGAGCTTTGGCTGCCACAACATAAGAAAAACATTAAACTGTTGGAGAGTGTCCAAAGGAGAGCGACAAAGACAGTGAAGGGCCTTGAGAGGAAGTCATTTGGGAAGCAGCTGAAGTCACTTGTTCTGTTCAGCCTGGAGGAGACTGAGGGGAGACCTCAGTGCAGTTACAAATTCCTCGTGAGGGGAACAGGAGGGACAGACACTGATCTCTCCTCTGGGGTGACAGTGACAGGACCTGAGGGCATGGCCTGAAGCTGTGTCAGGGGAGGTTCAGGTTGGATATCAGGAAAAAGGTTCTTCCCCCAGAGGGTGGCTGGGCACTGAGCAGGCTCCCCAGGGCAGTGGTCACAGCACCAGCCTGACAGAGCTCCAGGAGTGTTTGGACAATGCTCTCAGGCACAGGGTGTGACTCTGGGGGATGGTGCTGGGCAGGGCCAGCAGCTGGACTGGGTGATCCTTGTGGGTCCCTTCCAACTCCGTTTATTCTGTGATTCTGAGCAACTCTGTGAAAACCCTAATACAACAGGCCAGGAAACCAAAACAGGCCACAGACTGCTGTCTGTCCTTAAATAAAGACAGATTCATAGCAGGTGACTCCTGTTTTCCCAGTAGTTCACAAATATTTTGTTTAGCTACACAGATTCACTGGAGGTGGGGGGCATGTTGTCAGGTCAGAGGACCTGCTGTTGGGTTATATCACTGTTATGAAAGTCATGCTGCTAAGGAGCTTTGAGTTGTACCTCATACTGAGAATAGTCTAAATAATCTGTGACTCAAAGCATCTCTCATCAGGGCTCGCTGTGAACACAAGCAATTTCAGCTGACCCAACAAGCTAAACACAAACATGTCAAGATCTCAATAGCACCAGAACATTTGTTTTCAATATTCTGAGTGTGAAATCAGGGCCAATGGGCAATATTTATTGGGTAATGGTTTTGTTTGCCAGATGGTTTTTTTTTTTCTCTAATTTTACTGCAGAGCACACACAAGTATGTACTGGAATTGAAATGATAGGAAAGAACCCAGTAGCCAACTCCTGGTTTATTATAGCAGAATAAACTGATTTTCAAGACAAAAGCCATTGCTCCACCTTTGCATGGGTGTGAGATATGAACCCAGCCCATTCTCTTAAGGGAACTTATCTTGTAAACAAATAAATTAACCTTTGAGCCTTCTGAAATTAAGTTTTGAGAGTGGTAGGGCAAGGGAGAGCACCAACTGTAAAGCTCTTCTCTCTCTTTCGCTGAAGGTTGTGCCTTCCAGTGGGGAAAAGCAAAGTGCACCTCCCTACCCACTGCCCCAGGTGTTGAGGCTGACCATGACTGGTCCTTCTGAAGCTTCCAGGAGCCCAGAGGGAACCACAGCCTGCAGAAGACACCCAAAACAAAGAACACAAGCAGGGAAACTGCAGGTGAGATGAGGCACAGATGCTTTGCTTGGGACCCTCGCAAGGCTTCGCACCCATGCTCCCTCCCCAGCCATACCTACAATGCACTGCAGGAATGTGTTCTGGGATGTAAACCATTTTTTCAGCAAGTAACTCAACTTTTTAATTATAATTTCTATTTGGACAGCAGTAATTGTCAATATGTCGAGATGGACACATTAAATATGGAAGCTGAGTAATGCTGGGACCAGAGACAGGTTTCTGGCTTTAAATGAGCTGCACTTACTGCATTCTGTGTCCACATCCAAGGTATTTTGCAAGGAAATAGAGCTGACACACTGTTATACCTCTATTAAAGTATCAAATGCAATTTTATAGATAATCGCTGCTGTAACATATTCTGTGAAGAAACTAGATCAGGAGTGCTGAGACACAGCTCAAAATGATATTTTGTTTTTCCCCCAGGTTGTCAATAGATTCAGAGTAGGAACAGTTCCAGGTTAAAGCAGAGAAAATATTTGCAGTGCAATATTTTATTCACCAGAAAATTCCTCAAGTTTCTTATAGACAATTTTGGCTGATCAAGCATTTCTTTAACTGCAAAGTTTTATTTGAGTGCTTTTAGAAGCACTACTGAGTGTAAGCCCAGGAGGACAGACTGGGGTTATTTTTAGAATGCTAACTCCTAGATCAAACCAGAGCATTCCTTTTTTTGCAATACATTTTTTGTAAGTCTTTGTAGATTATTTCTTAGCTGGTTCTGGAGATTGTATATGGAATGATTTGTCCATGATAGAGATGTTCTTAAGCCGAAATCTCAGATCCTGGAGCTTTGCATAGAGCTTTCCCCTTTTTCCTTTTATTGATCATAATCCTGGGAGGACAATTCCCCAGAGTCTGGAGGGAATTTGGGCCTGAATTTGAAATTAAAGTAGGGTTCATCCACTGAATATATACTCTTATTTACCAAAGGAAGCCAAGCTCAAACCACATCACGTTGAACTTTGGCCATGTGTTTTATAAGATATGACTTCAAATGCAAGAAGGCATGCCAGCTTAAGAAAACACCACTCTTTCCTCCTTTCAAACAGGTTTTCTTTGCTTTTCTAGGGTTTGCCCTCTTCACTGTTAAAAGAGTAAGTATTCAGTTGATAAATGGGAGACCTCTTCCAGACAGAGTCCATCTTGGCTACACTCACACTATTAAAAAATGTAAATACAATTTGTAAGGGAATCCAAAATTTTCTAGGAACGCTTAGACCTTACAGGAGTGTCAAATTCTTCAGACTGAGCAGGGTCTGCCCAGATGGCTTAGTTGGCATATGCGTGCTCACCTCACCAGAGGAAACCCAAACTAGAACTTCGGAGGGTTTATTAGCAAATCCCCCACACACTGAGCTATCCTTATAAAAACCTAAGGAATTAATTTATAGCTTAGCCCAGAGTACAAAAAGAGGAATGCACCGGTTTTTCCACAGAGGGTTATGTGAAAAAATATTTCTCCAGCGGTTGTTATTACTTTGAGATAATATAAATTACTCTTGGTTTCTACAAAGGGGTTCAGTGGCAGAGGCAGTCAATCAGGAAGGGCCTTGCTCTGGATTTTAGCAGCACTTAAGGACAATAAGCACAAATGCTTCACTAATATTTAAGATGGGATTCATTGATGTGGACATGCTATTTCATACACATAACTTAAAAAATCTTTTTAAAAATAGTCAATAAGCTTTCTAGCTGCAGAGGATCCTACATAACCCCTTAAAGAACATGAACATGAAAACTCCAACAGAACAAGCCAAGCTCCTTTCTATTCATTCCTGATATTATTTCACACGGAAGCTGGTCAAATATTTAAATATTCCATGTGCAGCCTTTTTTTTTTTTTTTAAACTTCAAACAGTTCAGTACAAAAGATAAGCACTTGGTTCTGTAACTCCCTGTAAGCTCCCTGAAGTTTGCACTCATGTCTGGTTGTTGAACTGAGCTGCTGTCCTCATTGTTGCCAGCCACAGGGGCTGAAACAATGCAGGTCTCTGATAAATCCTATGGAAAGCTGTGGATGACAGAGAATCCACATTTGTAGTTCACAGCTTGCTGCCCAAATGTGATATATATTATTATTATTATTAGGTCTGTTAAATCAGTAAATTTATATTTTTTTACATTTTTGAATGTGATGGTTATATTTATATAAAAATAGATAATATTGCAAAAAAGTGCAAGGGGGAAGGAACCTCTCAAACACATTGGAGGTATTGTAGCAGATTGATGCTTTGGGAAAAGGAGGAGGAATTGCACCTTTCCTGAGAGCAAGAGCCCATCTGTGTGGGGAGGCTGCCACAGACAGCTCTGTTGCCTTGGGTGGGAGAGGCAGCAAACTGGTCTGCAGCACCAGTGAAAAGCAAGGTCTTAGCAGAGTCACAAACTAGATGTGAAAAATATTGAGATTTTAGTCCCCAGAATTACTGAGCAAATTTTTCCTCAGTTTCCACAGCTGAGACTCATTTCAGGGGTCTGTGTCCCTGGCTTCCAGGTAAAGCAATGTGAACAAATGGATGACCAGAACTGCACCCTGAAAGTAACCTGCTCATGGAAACTGTCCTGGAATATTGGGCTGGACCAGCTCTGTGATGGTCATGGCAAGATTTCACAGTTATACTCCAAACCAGCTGAAGCCCCTTCAGTCAAGTTCCGACACCCAACATCAGCCCTTTGAGGTGAACCAGGGGGTGAGAACTGTTCGCCCAAACATTCACTGTTTAGTGAACATTTCAAAGCCAGTGTTTTGCTAGAGCTGTCCCATAAGCAAAGATTTTTTACAAAATCAGTGATATTACGATCACACCCTGTGCTAAAGTCTCCTGCAGCTGCCAGAGTGTGCTGTGGTGAGGGTGGTTCCTCAAGGGAAGCCTGTGCAGACCCATGTTCTCTGACTTTCATGCTTCTGCAAGGAAATGCTGTGACTACAGTAATGTCATTTTTGTCATTTAATACTGTTGCATACCCACATAATTGTTAAGGGACTGCACAGTGCAATTTAGCATAATTAAGACAATTACAGTTAAGCACCATGAGCAGTCAGTAGCCAAAGTTTTTGCCCTCGTGTAAGGAAGCTTAAAGGCTCCATGCATTGTTCCTGTGCACCCTTGGGGTTTTGATTGCTGAGGAGCATGAGGATGATCCTGGTGCACTGTCAGGCCTTTTTACCAGGGGGATGCTGTTAAAGGAAAGGGGGATCTGAGCCTATTCCCATCACCCCATCTGTTACCACGTGGGAACTTGACCTCCGAGCATGTTATTTGAGCCACACTCAAGATCTCACCAAGGGAAGATACTTAACACATTTCCTCTGCATTTTACATCCATCTGAAATGTATTTAGCTAACTTCTGAGGTACCTTGCATGTTAAACCTTGAACCACAATTGTAACGTCTCCAGTTTCCCTTATTCACACAGTATTTGATTTGGATGACATATTTTTATAATATTTATTTTTCAGCCCATTTTGAGACTCTCATGTTAATGCCACAAGAACTTCAGTCTCCTGTATAATATTTCAGACATGGAGGGGGGGGAAAAATGAAGAAATAAAGAAAAAGAAAAACCAGGCGTCTGCATCCACTTAAACTACATTACAATAAAGCTCAGTAAAGATCTGATCAGCAGTTTTTTAGCCTGCTTTGATTTAATATGAAATAAATTACTGGAAAAACTAAAGGCTGAAAGGAAATTTTTTTGCCACTGTTTAAAAAAGGACATGAATCCTTTAACATAATATTTACACACATTATATTAAATACTTTCTGCAAAGGTAAAATTTAGCACTGCCAGCTTCAGACAGACTGGGAAGGAAATTTGTTTACACTTAATAAATCTGCTTTTGAGAAGAAAAAGTTTTGTTCTTTTTTCTTTTTTTTCCTCCTCCTTTGTATACACTAGCACTGACAGAAAATCCTTATTTCAAATTATATAAACATACTCATTAAAAAACTGCTGAACACTTAAAGGAGAAGACACAATTTGTATTCTGTTTGGTTGTGTTTTCATCTTGGCCTGCAGAGTTGCTGTGATTTGTTATCTCTGGTGGTCCACAAAGCTTTTGAGATTCTTGAAGCACCATGGCTTTCAGTGATCTCTATATCCCAGCATAGCTGTATTCCTGATCATTGCTAGTAGATTTGGCATGAATTTTCTGACAATATACTTTAATATTTGGGAAGGAAGGTGTCTGCCAAGAAATACTGAATTGTCAGACGTGACATTTTCACCAGAAAGCACTGGCCAGTTTCTCCAGGGAAGATTTCAGGGTCCAGGATTGAACTGCTATTCAAAACAAGAAGAAGATGGACTCCACAGTCCCCAGCCCAGCTCTCTCAGGACATTTGGGAAGACAAAATATAAGTCTCCTGCTCTGATGACCCAGAACAAGGACACAGAATTATAATCCCAGAGCCTTAAACCTTCAGCTTTATGCTGGGAGGGGGTGTGAGGTGGGTACAATTTAGCCATGTGGAGATGAGAGCATTTTGAAAAATCAAGAGAGCTTTCATGAAATAGAAAAACAGTTTCCTACAGAGCTGCAATTAAAACCATGCCCAATCCCTTGAAAACACATACTATTTATTAAGGAAGTTACTAAGATGTGCCATAGCTCCCAGGCAGAGGTGAGAAAGAAGTCTTAACTCACCATCTACTTCTTTCATCTGATATTTATCATCTAGCCAGACAACTTGGATCATTAGCACATCAAAGATCTTAAAACATCCCAGATGAAAAAAAGAAAAACTTCTTTAAGACCATGGTATTTCAAAGATCAGCCATGTATTTGTAGATTTTAAGATCATATGGAAACTTTGCAGTCACCTTCTCTGACATCTGCAGAGCATAGCCCAGAGGAGGCTGCCCAGCAATTTCTAAATTATTTCCAATAAATTGTGGTTGACTCAGGGCATCTTTCTCGGAAAGACATTCAGTCTGATTTAAAGACTATAAGCAACTGAGAATCCACCACATTCTTTGGCAAGCTGCTAGTTACAAAGAGGGCAAAATCTCACCAAAAGGAATGGGAGTTTTGCCTGGACTCATATTTAATCTGCAGATTAGATATTCACAAAACGTAGCGTTATTAAATATTCACAAGACGAGTAGGTTGTAATTTACTCCCAGAAATCATGAGACTGTAATGATAAATGAAGTAAGAAATTGGGGAAAGTATTAACAGGTTTGAAACAATTTCTTTAAGTCTGATTAAGGTGCACAAATATCCCTACAAGAGCATGAGAATGTTCATCCAAGACACATTCTTTATGGTTTTGAAGTCTAAAATCTTAGTGCTCAGAGATAGCATCTGTTTAAAATACATGAGCAAACCAAGGCATAAAAAGTCTGTTCCTCTAACTTTGCTCCCAGGACAGGTCTTCTGACGCCAGTAAGAGTCCTAGAAAAACACGAGCAACACTCATTCCACTAGTCAGAAATTGCTTGTATGGCAGGCCTTTCAATAGAAAACTGATTTTATCTTGCCATGACCCTAGTTTTGGCCAATTGCTTTGCTATACTGACAGGCAGAAGTCCTCAGTTAGCCCTATGAAAAGCAGAGAGCCATAATGTAAACAGAGTTTCTGTTTACTCTGAAGTCAGAAAATTCATTCCAAGAGAACAATAAATGTGGGACCACATGCATTGTTTACCTATCTTTAGGAACATTGTTATTCCCCAAACAGGCTGACTACTTCTCACTACTCTTGCTCAGCTCCTTTTGCAAATGCATCTCATCAGCTTCAGCTAATTCATCACTGTGGTTTGACAATAATCACTGACTTTCTTTCTAAAGATAATCTGTGTTTAAAGGCTCTGTTATATAATATGCTATAAGCCAAGAGTATCTTGCAACATTTGGAAAGGTAGGGCAGTAATGTTCTGCCAGATTCCTCTCACCATTTAAACATCATATTTTACATGCCAAAAGTTCCTTCAATTAATAATGACTTGTGAGTTTTAAGATGGATAATTTATATCTGAAAACAATTAGGGAAGGCAGTTTAGAAAAACTTATCTGTGTTTTGGGAGATGTTACCACAAAAAAAAGGTCACTGAAAGAGAGAGCAATAAATGGACTGAAATTCAAGGATGTGTCCTGGCCCCTTGGGAAAAGTCAGTGATAGTTCAGAGCCAGTTTCCTTCAAAGATAATTCTGGAGAACGAAAGATTTTTCAGAGACACCCCAGTAACAGATAAGTGAGTGAGTCCTTGTAGCCTTGAAGAAGGAACAGAGAACAGTAGAGGCAAAGAAGGGGTTTTCAGATCAGTGAAAAAGAGCATCCTAGAAAAGGAAAATACATAAAACTGAAAATCTGGGACAAAAATAAGTGGAAGTATATTTAAAATTTTTCACAGGAGATAGGAGAGCGATTAGAGAAGAAGTTTAGAGCCTCAGGCAGAGCATTAAGGGTTGAACCAAAACTATCAATAAACTGGAGGCAAAACACCATCCTCCATATTTCTCTAGCTGAGCAAAAAAATGTCTGTTCAGATTAGACAGAAAACAAGGGTCAGGATTAGAGAGATTCATCATGAGGAGGACCTGTCAGGTAAAAGCACAAAACCCATCAGCTGTCGTGGCAAAGAGCCTGTGTGGGGCCAGTGGGCAGGGATGTGCAGCAGCTGCTGCTGCAGCCACGGCCCAGGTCATGCTGACCCCAGTGAGCACTGTCAGCAGGCAGTGGGAAGTCACACCACAGCTTTTCTACAAAGTCAAGGATCTGCCAAGGATCAGCAGACAGCTGTCCAAGCCCTCAGGTCGGCACAGAGATGCAAAGATTTATATAAATCCTGTTGCCACTAGAAAATAAACCATATATGAATTGTTTTTATTCTTGCTGGCATATGAGAAAACACTATTGAGGGAGCACCCCTGGTTTCCCTACCTCACAAACAGATACTCACATTTGCACTAAAGGAAAGGTGTTACTTCAAACTTCTAAACTTCCCCAGTTGTGCATTTAATGACAGTGTTGTTCACCTGTTGCCTGGCTAAATTGTTTTAACTAATTTCTCTTTGATAGCTGTATAATTATCCTACATATCCTGAACAGAGAAGATTTGTTCCTTATGCAAGAGGGGAAGACATGCAAGGATCAGTCCCAGAATCTGATTTCCTCTAATATTTCTCTTCCAGATGAATGGACGAATAGATTTTCCACAACCTCAATGAGGAAAGACTTGAAGGCTCAGAAAGAAAAGGCCACCACTGAAGTCTGCAGTGTCTCCTCCAGTTCAAATAAAATGATTAAAAAAAAAAAGGCCTATATTATTCACTTATAACCTAAAAAGTGTGCCTTTCACCATTCTGATTAATTAATTTAGTATTGCAGTTTGGATTAATTACAGTGAAAGACCCAAATACACTTCATAGACACTAATATCTGTAGTTTTATCACTGTTGAATAATTAATTACTGCTATTTCAGTTTCTCCAAGAGGGAAAAATCAGGCATATTAAGCCTTAGGCACTATCAGCCACCCAATAGGTCTCTATAAAGGCTTGTGGTAAAGTCAAAATATCTCATTATTTGGCTGAAAGATTCAGTCTCAAAGAGTACTGCCTTTGGTATGTGGATATTTCCAAACCTCCCTGAAGATGACGGGTTTGGTAGCAACATTTTATTCAAGATAAATGGGAGAGAAAAAAAAAGCTTTTTTGTTTAACTAATCTACATGTCCTATAGATCTGTCTTTGGTGGTTTGGCTGGGAACTGAATTAACATTTTAAATTTTGCTAATGGCACGGCAGACCTGGGTGTGTCTGCACAAGTGACAGAAACAAGCAGTGCAGGCAGAAAACACCACGAAGAACACCTACAAAATAAAACCACCAAGAAGGGGTGGAATTACTTGAGAAGGAAAGTGGCTTTGTGAACAAAGACAGTGACTCCTAGTCCATTGCTGCAGGTCTCTGTGAACATTCTCCACAAGGAAACACGATTGCATTGAAGAGATACAGGTCACCAATCTCTCCTTCCAGTGAAAACAACCTCACACACCAGAAATATTGGCTGTGGGACAGGTGAATATCACCAGAGGAATCAAGTTTCCCAGAAGAGAAAAGATAAGCTGATATCTGCAATCAAACTGGAACAAACAATGGAGGTACTCACAAAGCTCAACAATGGCCAGAAAATAATTAAAACAAGATCTAAACAATTGCTGGAGCCCTCTGTAAAGAATCTGAGTCAAAATTCCACAGCTTCCCAGAAAAGGCAGAAATCTGACCATGTCTTTGGGGGCAGGATGAAGTGTGTCTGAGCAGAGTGAAAAACCCTGCTAACATAAATACAATTTTGATCCACACATTAAAAAATCTGCAGAAAACTGCACTAAGATGAAACAATAATTAATGTAGAATTGTATCCTTTTTTTAACTACAGCCAGTATTAGAAATTTAGGGCAGAAGAGTGAAAAAAACCCTGTAAGGTGATTCTTCTCCCTCTGCTCTGTTGCCATAGATTCTGGCACTCAGCTTTTGAGGGACATTCAAGTTGACATAACACTGAGCAATGAGGGATGATGGATCACAAAGCTTTTCATTACAATTGAGAGACCTTTTTCCACTGAAATTTCTTAATGCACTTCAGCTGACACATAGGTTCAAGGGATTGAAAAGAAACAGCAAAAAAATAAAAAAAAAACAAACAAACCCAGCTTTCTGAATAAGTGGAAGATGGACTTAGATTATGTAAAGGACTTTCAGTCAGAGGGCACTGGTGGCTCTTCCTTCTCCAGCTTCTATTTGTGAAGATCACAGGGACTCAGCTCAGGTCAGGCTTTTCTGGAGGCACACATACCTCAGCCTAGCTCACATCCCAAAAGACCAGTTGGGGTTTGTATCTGAACAGAATCACCCTGATCATCCCACTTTGAAAGCTGCTGCACACAGCAACTGTTTTTACCTGCAAATTCATCTGAATCTGTTTGAGGTAAAAGAGAGGTAATGGGTGACACCTGCATGGGGAGCACGAGAGAAGACCTTGAGTAACAGGACAGATGTCCAAGGAGTCTTGTGCAACCTCAGTTTACACGGGCTGGCGTTCAGCCAGAGACTTGTGAGATACAGAACACTGACATAGGGATGCTTGCCTCAACTCAAACATGTCTCTTAAAGCAGAAAAAAGGCCCAGGATACCTCAGGACATGGAAGAAGTTGCTGTGGTGTCACTGCTTTCCAGTTGACGGCCCCTTAGCGGGAGGAGAGAGCAAAGAGGCTGGAAGATGGTATCCGTGAGCCCTGATGCTCCATCCCTGGAATGGCTACAGCAAAGGGACTCTAACTTGGCTCACAGCTCTTCTGAGCTAACAGGGAAACAATGAAACTCAGTTCTGTTATTTTTTTTTTCCCCTTTTTTAAGTGAGAGAGAGAAGGAGAGAAGAGAAAAACTGGCAAGTGCAGCAAATTTAGAGAATGGACCAGATAAAAGTTATTGTTATGAAATTTCTTTGTTTCGTGGCCAAGACCATTATATATCTCTGGCTTGCCAGACAAAGCATCATGTGTCTTCAGCAGAAGCTTCTCTTCTACCCAGGGAGCTGGACAGAGGAAAATAAAATTTCAGAAAGGAACTGGCTTGAAAAGGCATCAGAGTTCGACTCAGCCTGAAACAAGGACAGCCCACCTAAGGGAATGGTACAGGACTCCTGTTCACTTTTAGGAGTGTGGGACACTCTGTCTATTTTATTGTGTTGGTCTTAAAAATAAAAAATGCCCCAAACAAGAGGAAAATACACCAGAACAGGACCTGTAGTGAAATAAAGTGACAACTTTTAACCCTGGGGGAAGGAGCATGTCCCATCTGTGAGACCCATGGATCAGGTTTGGATGGCTAAGCCTGCCAGCACTGGGGTGTTTTTTTTTTTTTTGGAATTCAGGTAACACCACAGAGCTTTCTAAAGCCTTTGAGAAGAACTTGTACTTTCATTGCTGCTCTCTGATGGTCAAGCAAGTGTGCTGTCAATAAGAAAGTGAGAGCAAAGAGACGTGAGTTAGGTTAAAAAGGTATTTGCTAAGAAACCTAATGGGAAGAAAATATCTCCTCTTACAGAAAGAAAACAAAGGTTCTGTGGAAGATTCAGCTCTGCAAATGTTTTTCAACACAGTTTTCTGTGGAGTTTTTTGCTTACACAGGGTTTTGACTTTACATACAAATCATAGAGAAGGTGTGACACAGACTTTGGCACTGCCTGGTAAAGTAACAAGCTCTCCTTGAGAAATTTATTCCCAGAAAAAAAATCAAATTCTGCTCCCAGTGCTTTCTGTCCATACATTAACGCTGTTCTCTCACTGTAAGCACAAGCATGTGTACTTCTGGAAAGAAACAGGCAAACACAGGTACACTAATATTGGAGATGGCCCCTGAGCCTTCTAAACTTTGAATTACAGGTGTTTTGTCAGGTTTATTAAATTCTGTGTATCTAGAAATTCCATGCTTGACTCTGTACTAGCAAGCTGATCGTGTAGTAGTAAGGTTCAATAGCAGTTCATCTGGTTACGTGCATCAAGCCTCCCAAAAAAGACTGGGAACAGCGTATTCCATTCCTTCCAATAGAAATAAAACAAAACAACACTCTAAAAAGACAGTAAAATATATCACAACACTTTCCAAAGTGCTGGGTAAACTCAGGTCCTTCATAAATTCTCATATGTGGTTCCTGAAAAGAAACACAGAAGTGTGGATCTTGAACAAGCCTTCTACATGGTAAAACTGAAAAAAAAAAAAAGCTCATTTCTGCTGAAGAAGATATTTTGAGTTCATAAAAGATAAAAGATCTCACACATTCAAACAGTGAAATTTTTGAAGAGGTGTTTTGCTTGGTGTGGTCAGACTTATGAGGAAGAACAGGCTGAATAAAGTTTGGAAGATTGCTCTGAATGTTGTGGGGTCACCCAAAAAAGTGTCACAGCACTATTTCAGGTTTCTGCCACAAGAGCCAAGAGTATCATTTCAGAGACTGAAACAGTTTTACTGGAAAGAAACTGGCTCCAGGAACCAAAATGAGCAGATTTTGGAGGAAAAAAAAGGAGATCCACCAGAGACAGAAAGACCCATTCCAAATGTTGAAAAGATAATCAGGCAAAAAGAAGGTTTAAATGACATTTGGCCAGATCAGTGGGAGCTAGAATGACCCTGGGGTGGGTGGGGGGGTGAGTAAACCCATTATAAGTATTTAAGTCCCTATCATCCCTAAATTACAGAGGAAACATGCTGTGGTATGGACATGAGCAGCCAGGGCCAGTAACAGACTGGTCTCCAAAAGCTGCAGAGAGCATCAAAAAGGCAGTAGGTGAGGAAGCTCTTGCAGCACACCTGGAGAGATATCAAGGGCACCTTATGGGAGGGAGAAAGGCCTGGCAAGGTCTTGGAACCACAAGCTACTGATTTCTGTTTTGTTATTGCTGCATCCAGAGTAATTCTTTCTGCCAATGAAATACTAGGTTGTCATCTATTTTTCCTGAGGTAAATAACCTTCATGGCCCCCACTTGGGCCAGCTGTGCAGACCAGAATGCAGCAATGCTTATTGGAATTACACCCTTACCTGAGCTGTGTTTGTAGCTGTCAGCACATAGAGATAGTAAGGAGAAATTAATCCTGGTGCCCAAAGCAGTCTAGTATCAACAGTTACAAAAGATTTGTAGCAAATGTCCCAGAGGAGTTAAACCCATACACGGAGGGGGAAGCAAACCCAAAATCCTGCTCTCAGCCCACTGCTGCGTTTGATTCTGTCTCTCCCAAATAGCCTGAAGTCCAAATCCACCCCACAAAGACCCTGTGGCTCACTGCTGAAAGTAAACACACTGTTTGCAAAAGCTTTTACATTTCACACTTTGGATTGAGTGTAAAACCTCACCCCTGAGAAACTCATAAACAGATGCTCATTTGGAACAATGAGCTCTGTACTCACGTTTCACTTCTTCATTAGACACTCACACCCAACTGCTCAGTCTCAAACTGATGGAATCAAGCCGTGGTGGTGTGAAGAATTTGCAATGAAATGCAGTCTGGGCCCACAGACTACGACTCCAAGCTGAAGACAATTTGATAGATGGTGCACTGACCACACAGACGGGTTCAAAAGGAATCACTTTGGCATTCTGGAGAATTTTGAAAGTATTTTTGATCAATGGTGTTTGGAAGTCTCAAGAACATTAATTCCATATCCAGTTTGCCAAAATGTCTACCTTGGATAGAATTTATGAGCATACATGTCAAGATATATTTAAAATCCTTTGAGACTTCCAAGTACACGAATAACACACGTATCGTTACTACCTTTTTCTAACATAACATCATATAAATCAAATGAAAGTGCCAGGCTTTCTCAACTAAGGAAAACCACTGCACTTAAAATAACAAAGGTAGTACTTATTTATTAATGTACAATGTCCAAAATTCCTATTAAAATCTGTCAAGACCAGTTTAATGTAGCACACTCTCAGGAACTGAAATTAACACATACCTGCTCAGAGGTTAAATCCACCACTTTGCTGTATCCGTATTTTTCATTTCAAAGATTAGGAAGTCCCTGGTTTCTCCTTTGAAAAAGTGCAAAAGTACCATGTTGAAAAATGGAAATGGCATCTGAAAGTACCCACTGTCATTTATCAACTGTCTTGTGTCAGGGTACCATTAGGTGTTTATCAACAACGCATTTGAGGATAAAAATTTATCAGAAGCGTTTCCTCACATTCTCTGGGATGGTGTCTGTGAATGAGGAGATTATGAAATAGCTCATTAGCCAGTTCTTGCTATCTGATGGGGACTGTTCTCAGCAGCTGCAAATGACATTCCCCCCACATGGCAGATTATGGTAGTTGAGGACACAGGGAAGAAGAAGGTCAGCATTGCCATTTCCATGTTTCCAGCCAGTGGCAGACTTACGTGCCCAAAGGCTTGGCGTGAGCAATTGCAAGTCAGTTGTTCTGAGTGTTTATTTAAGCATGCAGAAACTCTAGAATGGACACAGTTAAATTAAGTTAGGGCTGAATTTTTTGTTAAAAAATTTTTTGTTAAAAACAACCATCTTAAAAATTTACAGGAGCAATTCTGTGTTGATTAAGTCTTTGGGAGCAGAAGAAATCATGACTGTTGTTCCTTAGATAACCATCCAAACAAGACGATTATAACTTCAGAGTCTATAAGAAGAAGAAGAAGATAAAAAAGCTTGTTATTTCCTTGGCTGATGATAATATCCTGAATGATAAGGACCAGCGTGTCATTCTGCAAAACCCTGACTTCATTCAGAGTTGTTTCCTTGAGGCTGAACCACTGCAGTTGGATCCTGGTGCAATTCTTCATAACAATAAGTGCAATTGCCTTTCCTGCCAGGGACATTCATTCAACAGTTCTGTAAGGTCCCCTGACCACTTGGGCAGCAGGCAAAGATCAGCTTTGTTGAAGAACACTGTTCATATGTGCACATATGCAGGAGACATTCTCAGAGTGGGGAGAGCACATCTCCTTCAGTTCTGCTATGAGGTGGCACCATATTCATCCCTAACGTCCCTAATTCATGATAGGAGGCCTTCTCTTTTGATTAGGTACAAGAACCTTTGGCTTGGCCAAGGCTCTATCTGCTTCTGGGACAACTATTCCAAATATTCAGGCAAAATTAACCTTCTAACTCTAGCGCCTTCCTTTACAATTTCCCATGGGGTTTCTTCATCTTCTTCTCCAACAGCAAAATTCTGACATTTGGTACTCTTCCTCAGCCTCTCTGTTTGCTCTCCAACCTCTGAAAAACCACATTTCACCTTCTTCCTCTTGCTCCTACTTTTGTACACCCTCTATGTTACTCAGTTCTCTTACTCTTCTCCTTTTCCACATCACTCAGTAATTCAAATACTTGCTTAAGTGTGAAAAACTCATTTCAGGCATTTGCACAGTTGTGGTGGAACAATTCAAAAAGACCAAGGACAGACCAGGATATTTGTCAGCAGAACAGAGAGAGATGTGAGCAAACCAGGAGCTCAGAAACCTCTCAGTTTCCCGAATATGTAAAAAGCTTTCTTGAGCAGAAGAGATGCATTGCAGATATTCAAGTAAGGAAAAATATAGTTAATAATCATATCTCCCCCATGAAAGCTGTAAAGTGCCTTTGTACAAAGCAAAATCTGAATAACACTATCCTGTTTTCTGAACCACTTCTGCACAGTTTTAATGTGAATCTTCCTTTAGCACTTCTTGCCATATTTCATAACACAGTGAGTTGGCCAAAGTCAAAGACTCAAATTTAAGTGAGGCTCCTGGGATCTGTGACATCTCAGAACCAGAGATCAAGCAAGAGAAAACACCATGAGAAAGACAATTCCATCTCCCAAAACCATTAACCCATCAGGTGAGACACTTGGTGGCATATTTAATTTTGACTTAAACTTTACATGAAGTCATGGAACAGTCCAGGTTTTGAAGGACTGCCAAGGCAGAAGGGACAGTCCTGCATGTGCCACCCCGTGCATGTCAAACAAAGTTAACACTGAAAGTTTTATTGTTAGAGCCTCACTGAGGACGTTAGCAAGAGGAAGGAAAATTGGATATAGAGGGAGATTACATAATTCTTTTGAGTTTGCAAAAGGAATTTGATTTGGCAAGTCTGAGCAGCAGAGATGTTGCTCTCTGAATTGGGGGTTCATTTCAACTAGTGGAAAATGTCAGTTCTGAAACAACAAAAATATGGTAATGCACAGTAAGTCTGTAAAGACATTTCACAAGTGGGAACTGGCAACAAGCAGAGTGATTCCCCTGTATATATTACTTGGGGGAGTTTAAAATAATTAAAACTATGTACCTCTAGAACTTATTTCATCTTAAAATAAATATAAATTAATTCTACACCCCGCATCCACATCTCCAAACCATTCTATGGTTCTATAAATGTTTCTTCTCTTGTTTTGGTGTAATCACAAACTTTTGTGGGGGAAGATTTTCATAGATATTGCACAGAAAATTATAATGGTAACTGCAAAGAGACAGTGTTCTACCTGTCACTGAATAGATAATTCCAAAGTTTTCCACTTCCCCCAAAGACTTAACGGCTGTGGGGAAAAAGGAAATGGGAAGGTGACAGTAAGACTTTTCCAGTTAAGTTTTCTACCATCTCATCTTCAAGTGGGCACAAGCACTGAGGTCTCTGCAAGGGAAATCTCTGCTTGGAGCTGATCTCTGTGAAACCCTCCAGGGGTGCATGGCACTCCCTGCCTTCTCTCACTGGTTTTATGGTCATGTCACTGAAGGCCCTTGAGATTTTCAGACAGTGTAGAATGCTTTGGCTCACAAACACATATATTCCAGTTGATTTTTGGGGTAGTCATTTCCACAAGAGTTATATTCACACTTCCAGCAGAAGCAAGAAGGTTGGGGCTGGGCCAGGATAATCTATAAGAAAAACAGTGAAGGCTTTCTTGCTTCTCTGAAGAGAGAGTGTAATGCAAGCAAGGTGAGGATCATCCCTGATCTTGTGTTCTCTTAACACGTAGCAGGAGCTGGAATAAGGTTCAAAGGCACTGTGTGGTTGGGGCAGAGAAGGACAGTAGCGTTAGAGATGGCAATTCAGGTGTCCTTCACATTTCTCTGCCCTTACAGTGAGCCTGCACTGCTCTTATCCATCACCAGCTACACTTTGATCTATAAGAGCTTGGCTTGCTTTTCAATATTTCAGGAACATTCTCTAATGTGTGAATTATGGTTTTGTTTGTGAAGGAGCAGCAACTCAGATTGCTGCTGGGAATGGGCAAATCCTCTGGAACCAGTTTCAGTAGAAACTAATCCTAAGAAAAGCTTATCTAAAAGTTCAGCATTGAACTCTGTACAGGAGCTAGAAAGAGCTGACAGCCAATTAAATATACTGGAAACTGAAGGGAAATGTGGGGGTGGAAGAAAAATGGAGATATTTTGCTGTTCCCCGTTGCCCCTGGAAAGTCATTCCATCCTGAATTTCTGCAATGCCATATCCTTTGTAAGGTTTCAAAAACAACATTTAAAATATATTTTTAAGGATAACCATGTCTGACAGTTAAAGCCCTTTGGGGAAGAATAAAAGAGGGACTTCAAAGTAACAAAATGCTAAATCTGGCAACTTGTTTTTAATGGAAGTAAAAACCTGCACGATTTAATACTTTAAAGTGTAATAAGAAGAGAAATGTCACACGTAGAGTTCAATTTCTACCCATGGAATTGTGCCCCTGATTTAACAAATTCCGACTTAAATGCTTCCACCACAACTGAAAAATGTTTTACTGACCTCGAGCTCATTGTACAGCAGAGGTCCAACAGTATTGCTCAGGCTGGGATCAAAGAAGCCGTGGTTTTCAAAGCAGCCAGCCCAAAGTGAGCTAAATCCAGCTGGCAAACGTTTTGCAGTTCAGCAAGTGTTGAACCCCCTTTTTTTGTGGAGTTTTGCCCAGGATGGGTTTCGACATGTTGCATCAAAAGTCTATTTTAGCTTCAGAGGAGTCCCTGGTCTCTCCCTCACTGAAGAATATTGCTGCACATGGTGCTGCTATGACACGAGTTGTCTCAGATCAGACTTCAGCCTTGAAGGAGGATCAGGCAGAGCACTGGTATTCAGCTACATTCACCCTTCTGGTGTTACAGCTTTCCTTTGGGGCTGAGCAACAACTTTCCACTTGTAAGACTGCATGAAATCATGCAATCAGTGTGTTATTCCTAGTTAAATTAAGAGCAATATCTATTCTACCTGTATAGGTTTAAAAATATATCTTTTATTATTATTATTATTATTGCCTTCTCACCAATTCAGCTTTCACATACTCAAGCACCTGGTTTTAATACTCTGGACATGAAACATAATTTTGGATGCTGACACCAAACTGATGCATGTCCTAAGATATTGGTCAGATCTGTCTCATAAGGTAACACTGATATAATACATATTACCACTATGTTCCAGGTTATTTTTAGCTCTTCACAGTGAGAAACAGCTGTCTTGGATAACAGAACGTCTGCAAGTTATTACATTTTGACCATTGATCCTAATGGTACTTAACAAGGATGTTATGATTAATGTTTATGATGTTTTGGAGATGAAAGAGCCATCAAAATGTGATTTCTGATATGGCTGTTGAGGCAGCAGGGCAAACTGGTGAGAGCAGGCTGAGCTGCAGTCAGGCACGAGGACTGACCAGCTCTGCTCAGCCTCTGCTTCTTCTCACTGTGCAATTGCAGAAGAGTGTCAAGGACCCAAACTAAGAGCCAGGATACTGAGCTGAATGCTTCTGTCCTGGTTTAGGTGGCATCAGTGTCAGCTGAAATGCAATGTTTGGGCAAAGGAAGCATAGGCTGCAGTGACAAAAGCACGGCTCAGAGCACCTGCATGGGTACCTGAGCAGGACAAGCAGTGTGACATGAGCTTGCATGGCAGACCAGGGGTTTCAAAACTCAAACTTGGATAATGGAAACCCTATTAATGAACAGTGGGGTGTCACTGGTCACTTCCATGTAAAATCACTGGTGCCTTTGGATTTAAGCCCCCAAAAGCCTGACATGCAGAGCAGGAAGCAACTTAGGAGGAGTTTAGTACACTCACATGTTTGAACTCCTGCCTCTCCCTTCTTGCTGAAGGTCTGAGTGATCTCTGCTGACTTGGGGAACAAAGTTATGTGCACAACTCCAGGTTGAGCACCTGAACACCTCTAAGAAAAAAGCCAGCACCCAGCTCATGTGTGCTTTATTGTATGAAATTTAGTTTTCTCACTAAACTTATTAACTCAAACCATCATTTATTTTCCTTTTGGCAGGAGCTGTCAAGACACAGAATAGCCTGGCTGATAGGAAAAAGATCACGCTCTATCTGTCCTACTGAACCTGTGCTGCAGTAAAGCCTGTCAGGCAAGAGTTACATAGCCAAAGGAGAGAATAAGGTCTGGAGACCAGGTCTTCCCTATCCCGTGTGAGTGCCCTGCTGTAGGCTACTGCCCACCTTCCTTAGTCATTTCCACAGACATATGTCAACCCACTAACAGCTTTGGTCAACCCATTCCCTTGAGACATGATTTACTAGCTGCAGAACACCTCAGACAGTCTAAAGACACCCAGACTGACTGAACCAACGTGCTGCTAACACAGCACTAACAACTCAACACACTTGGAAAATAAATAGCAAAATAAGCTTGGCTTTCAGCAAACTTCCTTTGTCCAGATGCCCTGGAGTCATGAAAAAAAGAGATCCACACACACAGAGCCTTTCCTCTCAAGAAACAGCTTTTAGAGGCTTTAAATGAGTAGAAAAGTCTCTGATTGAGGAGAGGAATAGAGGAAGGATCAGGCAAATTCCCATCTGGCATTTAAAGACATATTCACTCTTTGCTGCTCATTACAATTAGCGTATCTGTGCCAATGACTATTTGCAAGTCTCTGTCTGTGCTGACTTTGGATGTATCTCAGCTGGAGGGAGGGTGAGCTCCACAGCATTCTGCCATTCTGAGAGTTGCCTATTATCCATATTACCCTCATCCAGAAACCAGGGCAGACAATCAGACACATCTCTTTTTAGTGCATAATGAGGATGTGGTGAATGCAGCCTAATATCCAGACGTTGGGAAAGGATCCCACTGTTTGGGTGTATCCATTCAGTTTCTGGGGTTTGGTGAAAAGCTTGGCAAAAACTCTGAAACTACAACATAGCAACACTACATACATGATGGATGTAGATTATGACACCTCTCAAGATGTTTCCCTCTCTCTTGCAGTGTCCCAGATAACTTAGCCAAGCAGATGTTCACCATTAATTTGAGCTATGGAAAAATGCAAGATTCACACTAAAAGAAAAAATATGGAACATGGAAGACATCTGAACTATTCTCTGTTTGCTTTGTCTTGCAAGAGATGAGGAATTTGTTTTTTCTGAGTCAGACCTGGAACTGGAACAGAGACACCTCATGTTCTGGAGGGATCTCACTATCCAGAATCTCCAGGCACAAGGGAAGATGAGGCCTGTGTCTCTCCCTCAAAGAAATGTCTTGCTTTCCTGTGGAAAAGAATCACTTTTCTGTGAAACAGTCAGAGAAAGAAAGATCTTCTTGATGATATTTCACTCATTCTCTTGTTCAAGCACATTATTTTGTCCAGTGATTGAAGGAGAAAACACTGACCCAGCTGCCCTCAGACCCAGCTGCCCTCAAGGTGCAATGGCTTCTGTCTCCATTGTCTTTCTGGAGATAATGTTTGTTCTGTAATTATAACCTCCAGTTCCCTCTCAGCCATGAAGATTTCAATTTCTATAACACTTCAAGACTCATTTCTGTCTAGGATGAAATACATACCTCAAAGTTCTGTGGGAAAAGTGTTAGTGATAAAAATTCACTATTGTCCATTGTTGGCACTGAAGAAGGACTGTTGGAACATGGCATGTAGCCATTCCCTCCCACCTTTCCTTCCCAGTGTGAGCAGCATTGCTGCTGACCCAAATAAATGCATTGTTCCCGAGGCAGGGAGAATGAAGTTATTCTGAACTGACAAGGCTCCTCCCTGACTATTCACTGCTTGGACTCTGTTACCAGAAAGATGGTCCCCATCTGACTTGGCTGCTCCTCTTGGAATAGCCCCAGATCTTTTCTATACTCCAAGTAGTTTAACCTTTTTCCTTCTCTCTGCAGCAGATTCATCCACGGAACACCAAAGAATCCCAGAATCATAGAACATCCCAAGCTGGAAGGGACAAAAGGATCATTGAGTTCAACTCCTTACCCTGCACAGGAAAATCCCCAAAATCCTACAATGTGCCTGAAAGTATAACTGAAATACTCCTTGAGCTCTCTCAGGCTGTGATGACAGCCCTGGGGAGCCTGTCCAGCCACCTTCTGGGTAAAGAACCTTTTCCTGATAGCCAACCTAAACCTTCTCCTGACACAACTTCAGGCCATTCCCTCAGGTCCCATTGCTGGTTTGGAACATGGTTCAAAGACAACACAGCTTCTGGAACTGCTGCCCTTTCCAGCTGCCATGTGACAGGCAATGGTCACTGCAGCTCCTCGTGGCACTCCCATCCGAGCCGAGCACCACTGCTCAGCTGGCACAGCTCTGGTGGCACGGCAGCATCAGTACTCTGGGACCTGGCTGCCCCTCCCTTTGCCTGGGACCAGGGGAGGGCAGCTCTGGGGCACTGTCAGTGCCTGGCTCCATCCCTCCGTGCCAGGCCTGAGAACAGCACATTTTGTGCAGTCTCAGGAAATGGCAGTTCTGCCGAAGGTCAGGGTTTGTGAAACAGACACCTTTTTCTTTTCTTTTCCTTCTTTTCCCTTTACTGGGGAGTTTCTTTTACTCCCTTCTCCCTCCTCACCCCACACTTTCCCTGGGCCTGTTCCAAGAATAACCCTCGTGCCATTCTCTCCCACCGAAGGCACAAAGAGCTTCTTTTACTGACCCACTGGCTGTTCAGGATACAAAGAAGTTAAACTAACAATGTGGCGATGCAACAGCCCCTTACAGGCAGGTCTGGATGAGTCACAGAAGCAAAGAGTAGGAAGGGATTTAAGGGGCCGCCTTCTGCCCTCCCCCAAGGCAGCCCATGTATTTTCTCCTACTACATTTTCCAGTGACCTGCTATTTCTGTTCCTTTGGAGTACAGCAAGGTCTCCGTTTCTCCTCAGGAATGGTATTTATTGCCAGGATTTATCGCTCCTCGGAACAAGTTTGTCCAGTCTTTATGCTTATTTAGAGAATACACCACATTTAACTGTGGAGTTCAACCCCAGAACAAAATACCCTCTGAAAACAGCATTTTTAAGTGCACATTTAATCTTGGAGAGAGGCTAATATTCTGCTCTAAAAGTGTTTCTGAGCTCTGGCTTGCCTAATGGCTAAGCTCTGAGCAAATTCTGATAGAGTAAATGCTACATACATGATACGGTGACTGGCACCATTTTCAGGTACCTGCTGCAGTTTGCAGAGATTTAGACAGCAATCTTGAAGATTTAGAAGGAAAACCAGAATTACTGCATTCAACTGCTTTGAAAAAAACATTAAAAATAACCCAAAAAACAGCAAAGCAAATGCTAGCTCCACACTTGATGTTTGCACTCAGCCATGGTTAGATGTGGCATCGTCTCAGATTTACTGCCATCAGCCATGAGAGATTTCTATCCCTTCAGCCACCCATATCAGAGACCTCCACCTGGTTATCCTCATCTTGAACAAGAGTAAGAGGGAATTTATCCATTCATCTCTGGACACAGGTCCAAGCCATGTGCAGTATCTTCCACTATCTCTTCTGCCTTGTTTGCGGACTGTTTTACCTATTTTACCCTGGCTAGAAGGGAATTCTCATTGCTCTGATGATCAGGAAAGGTCTCCAGCTTCTTTTGGACTGAACACAAGAGGTTGGTACCATCTCCCCACACATCTCAGAGTGCACAGATCTCAGAGTGCACACCTCAGAGTGCACAGATCTCAGAGTGCACAGATCTCAGAGAGCACATCTCAGAGAGCACATCTCAGAGTACACACATCTCAGAGTGCACACATCTCAGAGAGCACATCTCAGAGAGCACATCTCAGAGTGCACACATCTCAGAGTACACACATCTCAGAGTGCACACATCTGAGTGCACACATCTCAGAGTACACACATTTCAGGGTACACACATCTCAGAGTGCACAGATCTCAGAGTGCACACATCTCAGAGTGCACACATCTCAGGGTACACACATCTCAGAGTGCACAGATCTCAGAGTGCACATCTCAGAGTGCACAGATCTCAGAGTACACACATCTCAGAGAGCACACATCTCAGAGTGCACAGATCTCAGAGTGCACACATCTCAGAGTGCACACATCTCAGAGTGCACACATCTCAGAGTGCACACAGTTTGCAGCAAAACAACATTGCCTTAGGCCCCACTGAATAAACAGCCTGGGAGTGTGGCAGCCCAGACGTGTGGTAGGACAGTCCCCAGGGCATGGTGGACTGGTGGCACCAGGAGCAGGGTTCCCCCTTGCTGTGAGAGCTTGCAGTTTTGGGAGGAACCCCTTGCTGGGCACAGAGGCTGCAGAAGTGCCTGATGGGGATACTGTCGCTCTCCTCCAACACGTGCACAAAGCCCAGGGAGTTCTGCTTTTTATGGGAAGGTGAGGCACTTCTAAGAGTAATAAAACAACCTGAAAGAACACACAGCACACATAAAAATGCCAAATTCAGTTTGTCTTCTGCACCTCAAAATACAGAGGCCACTGGGGCCCTACCTGGGGTATTCTCTGCTGTGGCACAACACGGTCTCACCTGGAGGCCAGCTGAGAATGTTCTAGCTAACAGACAACATTCCTCAAAAGAGTCCATTAAATTAAAGCCTGCTACCGTGATCCAAGCAGGTTTGCAGTCTGCAGCTGCAAAGCATCTGCCGGTGGCTGTCCCTGGATTCCTCATCCCACACTCAGAGCCTGATGCTTTCCAGGACAAGCCAGACCCTGTCACCCTCAGCATGTCACCCTGCCAGGCACCAGCTCAGAAAAAGGGCACCTGTGCTATGTCCCTGTGCCAACACTGTTAACCAAATATCACCCCCATTATTCCCAGTGAGGTCAAAATAATTTTCACATCAAGGTCTGCAAACAAAGGAAGCCCATCTTCTACAGGGTAAATATTAACAACCCTTGGACTATTTGCAACTTAATTAAATACTTTTATGGAATATTTCCCCTGCGTGTGTAAAACCTGGATGCTATTTCTGTTGGTTACAAATCTGTGGGTGTATTAACTACTGTTAGATAAAACAAAACAAAGAAAAAAGAAAACCAGCCCAAAATAACTAGTTCTTTAATATTTTTATTTCAGGGACATAATTTCAGTGCTGAATAGATTAAACTGTCTGACTGAGCTCAGTTCAACCTCATCTACAGTTTCATAACACTAGATGGAGATCATTGTTGGCTGATAGCACTAAAATTACTACTAAGGGTTTTTTTGACTTTTAGGGATGGGGAAAAAAAGTTTGAATCTCTAATTCCTTTTTATTTTTTCTTTCCTTAACCAAAATCATTATTATGAAGTTCTCTTCAATTTGTCCTGGAACAGCTTCAGTCATGGCTCAATTCAAGTGGAAACTGAACTGAAAAATGCATTGATTCCTCTCTCTGGGCTTTACTAAGCAATTTTGTAATAAAGCTGCATGGAAACAGAAGCTCCAAACTTCCACTTTGTGAAGCAGTTTGGAAATTCCAGACATGCTTCTGCCCAAATCAGAGCAAACCCTCAAATATTGCAAGATTTTACATGAGTGAAAAATTATCTCAAAAATTTCCTTTCTTTTTGACCAAAATATTTTTTAGAAAACTTCATTTAATTTCAATTTTTAAAGGCTACTTGTACACAAAGTAAAAAAATTAAAAATCTGAAGATGGTTTAGAATGGAAGGAGAGTGGCCTCAATTTCTAAATATACAAATGGAAAGTTCTAATTCTTTCATAATATTTTAATGATTTTTTTTTCCAATAGGCAAATAAACCTTTTATGAAATGTACTAACTTTTGCTAATTTCTTTTTCATCCTAATTTTTTTCCTTCCAAATTTCTCCGACCAATCCTTTTACAATAAAGGGAACACTAATTACAGGCATGTGGAAAGCGTTTGCCATTAAAAACGCTTTTTATTGGTGGTGAGGATATGTGTGAGCATCACAGGCTGAAAATAATTAGCAGCACAGTTGAAGACCTGTTTCCATTAGGGACAGCATTAGATATGGCACTTGGCTCACTTCAAACAGGGAACTTCACAGAGTTAATGGGACTAACAGGACCCTTTAGAACCAAACGAGGCAGCACGTGTGAACTGCTTTATTGAGTTGGAACAGAAGAACACAGTCTCAGAAGATCTGATCTGTGCTCCTGCCTTGGCCATAAATGTGACAGGTGGCTTTTGTACCTGTGGGCGTTACAAAGACAGCATCAAATGAAGCTCAAACCCATGACCAATAACCAAGATTTGAAATTCCTAGGTGTTCCCAAGAGGTTTGAGCACAGCTACATCATGCAAGTAGCTCTCTAGACAGCACAGACTCCAGTTCAGGATCCACATATGAGGCATATTAACACCCTGAATAGTGTTGGGTTAGTTAAAGCTGCTTGATGACTTGTTAATCAAAAGTGAGTATTATCCAGGAAATAATGGCCCCAAATAATGATCATGTTCTGAGCCTCAGTCAGTACAGAAATTTTTATTTTCCTTTATCTTTTTTTTTTTTACAGTAAGCTCCTGATTTTAAATTGCAATACAAATATCTGTAAAATTCTACTGGGTTTAGTCAGCTCAGACTGATACAACAAAAGTAGGGGAAGTGAAATCCTGGCATGATTTGTATAAGACTCTTTTTAGCATACGTTTTCCATACACAGGCTTATGTTACAGAACAGCTAATCAATGGAAACATTGTGCTGACATCTGTGTGTAAAATCAAGACCTTGATGTTGACACCTTTCAAATATTTATAGTAGTTATTGTACCAACACCTTTGTGATGTTTCAGCCAAGTTATACACACGTGCCCACGTTTTCAGAGTCTCTCAAGCCATGTGTTTTTTACTGTGGGCTGCAGTGCATATCAAATTCACAATAAGAATATATTTGTGCAACTTTCCACCCCAAACTCAGGATCACTGTGCATGAATAACAATGATGTGCACAGAGTTTGAATGCCAACATGAAAACCTCAGGTCCTAATTCCACAAAGGATTTCAAATTAAAATGAAAGGAGGTTTCAAGGCAATTTAACTGGGTGTTTTCCCTCCTCCACACTATGTCAGAGCAAATGCAGGCTGAGTCTAGATCACAGGGCAACACCTCCAAGCTATCCCTGCTCCAGGATATCCCTCCCAGTGATGCCATGACTTGTCCCAACCATTTCTCAGTGGTATACCAGCACAGCTGTACAAGGCACAGTCAGTGTTAACTCCATGTGGATCCATGCAAACCTTCTCCTGCCCTGGAGCTCCACAGTGTACAGTACTACAGCATGCACACCCCATGATTTGGGACCCAGCAAATGCTAAATTTAACCTTAAGGGAAGGCACTGGATGGGGTCCATCACCACACATGAGGTACTGGGTGAGCTGCCCACCTCCAGTGGTAGGGTGGGATGAGAGGAGGCAAGAAGAATGACACAACAAACCTGAAAAACACTTCCACACTGCAGATGGAGCCTGCAGGGACACAAGGCCACGAGGCCCACACTGCAGGCACCCAGCTCTGGTTTGTATTTGCACCCCAGACTGGTCACAGCCTTTTGCCATCACCTGGGACAAACCATCCTCGCTGCCTCAGTTCTCACCCACAATACACAAAGTTAGCACTCTTCTCCAAACAGCTTGTCTTACATTTCAATTTGAAAATCCAACTTAGCAGCTGCACATTTTGTTGTCTTGCAGGTGGGCTTGTGGTACAAGCCAAACATTCCTCTAGAGCTGAGAAGCTTCTGTTTATCTCAGACTGGAACATTGAAAAGGAGATATTACAGTCCTCTTGAGGAGATCTCATTTGTCATTTAAAAGTCTAGCTCAGATTATTTAATCTTTTTTTTCCAGCAGAGGGTAAAGTGAATAAGGATCTAGTTTTCAGCATTCTTTGTTTGCTTGACATTGAGAAGTCTAGAAACATCCCAGGCAGACACATGGAAAACTGCTTGTGTGACACTGGTCCAACACTTTTCAAAGCACTATAAATATTTAAATAAAATAGGCACTTGCAAAGTTCAGACACTTACATGGGTGTTTTCCTTCTGAGCCATAGTTACTCCCTATTCATATGTAGAAATTGGATGAGTATCGTATTCATTGCACAGGCAATTTCTCTGGTTAGATCTCACAGCCAAAATAACAGTTTTATTTAGGAGCTGCATTGATGTTTTAACAGACTAATAAAAGGCAGCTCTGTGTCCCATCTCTAAATACTGGCACTCAAGCTGTTTGGTTGGAAGCAGTTGCCTTGTATACGTGTATACTTACAAAGATTTTCTGTTTCTGTTGCTGACAGAAAGAAACTACTGTTCTTCTACTGAATAAACAGATCATTATGGATTTCTCTCTTCCAGTGCCTCAGCCACTGCAGAAGTCCTTAGGTCAAGAATGAAGTCATATTCCTCGGGTGTGGATTGCTCTTGATCAGTAAAGAGGTGACAAATGAAATGTAGTACCTTTGCCCCATGTTGAAGTTAATCCATAAATGCATGAAGGAGTGGGATACATGTGTAAGTTTTGTATTCAGAAAAGTTCTCTTGAGATTCATTTAGTCTTCATATTAAAACATTGGATTCCATTGCAGTGATGAGAAACACATGCAGTTCCTCCCAAAAGGGAATGAACCTAGACCAAAGCTGGATTTGACCACCACATCGGAGTCACCCTCACGACTTGAAAGTGTTGGATCTCTGCAGAGGCAGTAAGTTTGCAGCTCATTTTTCATTTGTGGGCTTTGAGAGCAGAACATCATTGTATCATTGTGTCCATATGACACAGACACTTGCTCTATTGTCCCACAAGTAGGTCCAGGTGACATCTTTGCTCACTGCAGATTTTCCAGCAGGCACTGGCTTAAGTCACTTCCCAGGAACGTCAGGAGGTGGAGAAACCAGTCATTTTGCATGGGAAATTTTCACAAAAGTTAATTGTCCTTCTGTAAAAATATGACTGGCTTCAACTGGGCCATGTCTCTGTCTATAAGAGTGGAAGTTTGATTGGTCTCAGTATTTTTCTGTGTGAAAGAACGTAGGGCCAGAAATTACTCCATCTCTTGACCTTTGTTTTCAGTCATCTTCTGATAACCTAAGAACTTACTTCATAAATCTCTCGTTGCAAATTATTTTCTTTGGCTGTGAAAAACATTTCACTGCAATAAAACATTTTCTATTTTTTCCCTTGACCTCTCTCCCATCTCCTAAAATCTCTACTAAAACATGGATAATACAGACACAGTATTCCAGGGTCTGTCTAATTAGAGCATTTAATGGAGGTAAAGTCACATCCCCCACTCAGTCTTGCTGCTCCTGTTTGCCAAGGAGAATCACATCCCTTACAGCACTGTAGAGAAGAAATCACTTTCACCTTGGCATGCCCTTGGTAGGGATAAGATTTTACACATGCTGAAATGTCCCTGTGTGCAATATTATAGAGCCAGTATATCCTGAGAAATTATTAGAAGCGGCATATCTAATCACTTCTAGCTGCAGTTAAATCATCAACGATGTCCCAGTGACACTGTGAGTAAATGCTTGTCAGTGTTGCCATTATATTTCTCTGTGGTTTGGAATGTTTTGGATTACATTAAGGAGAAAAATGCAGCTTTTTTTTTTCTTCCCCCCAGACAGGATGTAAATGGCTTTGCAATTTCCAATAATGTTCTAACCCGAATTGTAAGAAACAGAGTAATGTTCCCACACATGGGGTAGGCTCACTGCGATGAGGACAGTTTTATGGCCCTCTTTATTTCTTTGAAACGCAATGCGAAAATGTGAGGACTTTATTTCTGTTATTTAAATGTTGCTTCATCAGCAGTCTGACTCCTGTTTCTGTGGCCTTCTCCTGGAATCTCAGGGGACTCCAGCAGGCAGGTGCCCAGCTCTTCAGGAAAACATCACCATGTAAAATATTTCACAATGGCCCATTTTCTCCCAACTGTTTGTCAGCCATTCGAATAAAACATTTGATTGTACCACAAGCTGCCAAAACATCGTTTAAGCAAATTGCTCGGGGGAAAGAAGAGTGGAAAGATGCAAGTCATAAAACATCAAAACTTTTGTGGGAAAAGAATGTGACAAAAGTATGGCTTTCCTTATTTCTTTAAAAACGAACAGTGCCTGCTGCCTTTTTATCCAATGCTACAAAATATGGATGGGGAGAAAAAATCTTCTAATAGTAAAGAGCTAATCCGCAATAGGTACAAAGATGTTCCTTTCATCTTCATGTCCCTAACACATAGTGTGTCTTAGCTTTCTATTTTTCTACATATGCATGTACAAACCACAATTATTGTACAAAATGTAATACCAAATCTTGGGCACATCTTTTCAATACCACACTCACAAAAATTCAGAGCATAGATGCACACACAAGCCTTGATGGCTGGAGAGCTGGGAAAAGGTGCCTTGCAGAGAAAAAAAATATCCTTTCCTTAAGCATCCTCTCCTTAAAAATATCCGTTGTGACCAAATATGTGCAGACAGCAAAGGCCTCAGTCTCCACTGAAGGCTGCAGCTACTGAAGCCAGCTGAAGGTTTTCAGGGAAGGGAGCTAAAGGACTGCTAGAAATCCCATTCTTCATATCTGCCACAAAAAAGACCCTAATCAGAGCATACCCTCCAATATTTCATCTAAGCTACCGAGCTCAGGATCACAAGAGACAGCCTGTTAGACTGAACTGGTTAACATTTGCCAGAGCTTGGCTTTGGGAGTGCTCATATACTCTTACTGCAGGCCTTCTCTGGTTTTCATTCACAGCCTTTTCCCTCTTTCAAATCTGTTACATTTTATTGCCTCTATTTCAAGATTTTAGCAATTTGGATATTCTGAGGCATATTTTTAGCAGATTATTTGGCTTCATGAAATAGATACGTATTTCTAACGATGTTTAATACGAGTGAAATGCTGTAAATTTTTACTCTGTTATGACAGTACAACCTACAAAAATCTGGCTTTCTAAGGAATCTATTGTCACTAAAACGGTTTTACTACACAGTGAAATAGAGGTAAAACTACATATGGGTCATTAAAGCCTCAAACAAAAAAAAAAAAAAATGCAAGTCATCTTTCTCAGAGATAAAGCAATATATATAATTTCATCTCATTTCCAACGTTGATTTTTAAATGAAATTTACTTGCCTGGTGTAAAGTATGACGTTTCTGTCATCTGTTTCCTTTACGTTACCTTTCAGTTATTCACAATGGCCCTGTCTCTGTTGCTTTTGCTGCTATTGCTCCAGTGTGCACAAGGTTTTTGTGCTGAATTTATGGGTTTGTGGAGAGCATCAGCACTGGTGATCACAGACAGCCTCAGGCTGGTGGGACCAAGGTTCTGGAAGCAGCATTGCTGATGCTCCCAGCAGGGAAATGTTTCAGAGCAGAAGCCTCCAGGCAAAACTGAGAGCAGAGGGATCCAACCAGGTGGTTGTGATGGCTCTTTCTAGTTGTAGCTTCAACAAAGCTCAGGAAGTCATGGCAAATTACAAACATTCCTCTGAGGGAGATATTCAGGGATTTTTGCACTCCCAACTCTGTTTCCAACCATTCTAGGTACCTCCTTGGTTTGGTTGTGTTTAAAAAGAAAAGTGCTTAAACCCACTGCACAACTTCTCAAACTTGAGGTCACTTAATGAAAAAATCCAGTGTGTGAAAGCACAGTCTGCCAGAGGAGGAAAGCTACTTATATTCAGGTGCAGGGCAGAACAGGGGGAAAAAAAATGCTTTTGTTTTGTTGAGAACAGTTGGCCCTGAGTTCATCCCACTCTGTGGCTGTGCTCTGAGCTGCCCACACTCTTTACACAGCCAACACAGAGACAGACACTTCCAAAAGAGGATTTCCCTACGAAAACGTCTAAGTCACACCTGGAGTCATCTTTCTCTGCACTGTGCACCGAGGATGCTCTGGGAGCTAAAATCCGTGAAGAGTGACCCAGTGTAGCACAGTGAGGCTCCACATCACACCCAGGGCAGAGCTCTGGGAAGGTCATCAGCTTCTCTGAGCATTGTGCTTTGAATTCCAGCCCTCTGTGAGCTCTTAAAATGGTCCATAAAATGGAAGGGGTTGTGTCTCACACACCACACCAAATGAACTCACAGAAAGCAATTACCTTTGTAAAACTGATAGATTCCTGTAGGTTTCTCAGAGTGAGAGCTACTGAAGATGACCTTGGAGAACTGAAAAGAAGGTGAGAGGGCACCTGTGAAACCCCATTAGCAGCTCCCTTATGAGCTCCTGTTTTGCTGGTCTGAGCCCCTGGCAGGGAGATTTTCCAATGATATGAATCACAATGACACGACAAATGAATTAAATCGGCAAAGTCCTGTTTCATTTACATGGCTCAGTTTTCATTATTTCCCATTGCAAAGGAAGTGCAAGGCTAAAACATCTGGTCCTGTCGATGGGCTTTCAGCCAAAGCTTCAACGTCTGCCACTGAGCCGAAACAACAGCAGCCTAATCTCAGTATTGTCTTTAGCTTTCTCAAAAACCCCTCCCCAACGAGAGAGCAGGAAGAAATCTTCCCTCGGTGTTTTATTTCAGGCGTAGCATGTTAGCTGCAACCACACACCAAGAGCAGATCCCTTCCTTCCACAGTCCTCCCACTTCCTAAAGGCAATGAATGTTCAGACCAGGGGGTTCATCAGGGATAAGCAATTAATTTTTCTCAGAAGATATTTTTTACCAAGGTCAGTTTTGCAGGAAATGGTACCTTGTTTCTGAACCGCTGGGAAATGATTCCAGGGAATGTGGGAGAGCAGTGAGAAGTACAGAGGTCCCAGTAGAAATGAAGGAATTTTATGTCTGAGATCCTGATAAGATTCAGGGGAAAATATATTTCAGACCGGATTCTCACACCCATGTTTCTACAAAGTGCCTGAATGCAGATAGCCTTATAAATACGTTAAATTTTGCACTTCTAAAATGTCTCCCATGTCCCTAGTGTGAATCATAAGGGATTTTAGTACATCAAAGGCCAAAAGTCTGTTATAAAGAGTTGAACAAGTTGGGTGGTTTGCTGAACAATATATACTTAGCCCATTTTTTTAGCAAAAAATATAAAAATAAAAAGCTCTAAAGTCTCAGAGGTTTTATCTAGGAAACTACTGGTTGTTTCATGAGAGGAATAAACCTCTTGCAATAAGCAGATTACCTATGTGCAATAAGACATCAAAACCCCCTAATTCTATAAATAAATCAGCAAGAAAAGAAGAGCAAAGAAGAATCTCCATTCTTTATCAGATGGGGGGAGTCACTGATTCAGGACGAAGAAAAGGGTGAGGTATTTAATGTCTTCTTTGCCACAGTCTTTACAGTTAGTCCAGTTGTTCTCTGGGTACTCAGCTCCCTGAGGTGGAAGACAGGGATGGGGAGCAGAATGAAGCCCCCATACTCCAAGGGGAAATGGTCAGAGATCTGCTGCTGCATCACTTAGACCCACACAGGTCTGTGGGGCTGCATGGGATCCACCCAAGAGGACAGAGGGAGTTCATGGATGGGCTCACTGATCATTTACCAGCAGTCCTGGATCCCTGGGAAGGTGCCAGGTGACTGGAGGTTGCCAAATGTGACACCCATCCACCAGAAGGGCCTGAAGGAGGATCTGGGGAACTACAGGCCTGTCAGTGTGACCTCAATGTGCCAGGAAAGGTCATGGGGCAGATCATCTGGAGTGTGATCCCACAGCACGGACAGGACAAGCAGAGCATCAGGCCCAGCCAGGATGGCTCAGTGACACTTGAATAACCTGATACCTCCTGCTTCATTTCTTCCTACTTCGAAATAACTGTGTTTCTAGATGATATGATGTCTAAAACAGTTCTTGGGCATTGAGAAAGATGGA